>JAYXSC010000196.1:0-11337 GCA_037414295.1 Penicillium sp. F2(2024) | reverse complement strand
ATCTTCTATATATTAGATAGGTATTTAGATAAGTTTATTATCGCGTACCTTAACGATATCCTTATATTTTTAAGAATAGAGGCCGAGTACGTTAAGTATAATAAGAAAGTACTATAATAGCTCTAGGAAGCAAAAGTTATACTTAAACTTAAGAAATACAAGTTCTACGTTTAGGAAACGAGCTTCCTTAGATATACTATTAGTCTAGATAGACTAAGAATAGAGTAAGATAAGGTTAAAAGTATCCTTAAATAGCTAATACTAATATACGTTAAGGATATATAGAGCTTTTTAGGACTAGCTAACTACTACTATAAGTTAGTACCTAATTATAGTTAATATATAGTAGGACTATACTAATTTACTAAGAAGGGGATACCGTTCTAATAGGATAAAGTAGTAGAGAGATCGTTTACTATACTTAAGGAAATATATAATAAAAAGCTAGGAAAAGTAATTATTATAATATTTAACTATAATATACCTATTATTATAGAGACTAATATATTAGACTTCGCACTTAGGGCTTAACTTATATAACTAGGAAAGGACGATAAGCTTAGACCTATCGCTTTTTAGTTACGTAAGATAATACTAGTAGAATTAAACTATAATATCTATAATAAGGAACTATTAGCTATAGTATTAGCGTTTTAGATATAGAGAGTATACTTAGAAGGGGCTAAGTATACTATAATTATTAGGACTAATTACTATAACCTTATCTACTTTACGACGATAAAGAAGCTTACTAGATAGTAAGCTAGGTAGGTAGAAATACTAGCTTAGTATAACTTTAAGATTATATACTATAAGGGAACTAAGAACGTAGTCGTAGACGCGCTAAGTCGCTACCTAGACTACGAACTTAGAACTAAGAAGGTAGTACCTACTATTCTAACTATAGATAGTAAGGGGTATATCGTTTATAATTACTAAATTCTTATAGCTACTAGCGAATTATAGAATAATAAATAGCTAGAGAAGATTCGAGTTAGTATAGAAACTAATAAGTTAATTTAAAAGGTTCTAGGCAACAAGACTACGTTAACGCGTAATAGTATCGTCTACGTATATAGCTTAGTATATATTCCTAGGAACCTCTAGACGGAAATTATCTAATAATATTATAACGAACTAATATAAGGATACCTTAGTATTAAGAAAACTATTAAGAAAATTATATAGAACTATTATATCCTAGTATTATATAGAAAAGTGAAAAAATATATTTAGAATTACAACTTATACTAACGAAATAAACTATTATAGTATATACTATATAGAACTATAGAATTAGCAGAAGTACTAAAACGACTATAGGAATAGATTACTATAGACTTTATTATAAAGTTACCTATATTAGAAGGGAATAATATAATTATAGTAGTCGTCGATCGACTAACTAAATATACCTATATAATCCTAATAATAGAAACTATCGATATATAATAGATAGCTAATCTATTACTTAGATATATATTTACTAACTATAGGATACTAAGTAAGATTACCTTAAATAGAGATAAGCTATTTATGTCTAATATATAGTAATTACTAGCGGATTAACTTAGAATTAAGTATAGACTCTCTACTACGTACTATCTATAGACTAATAGATAGACTAAAAGAGTAAATTAAACCTTAGAATAATACCTAAGATACTACGTAAATTACTAGTAGGATAACTAGATAGGATTGTTACTAGTAGTATAGTTTATATATAATAATATAATATACTTAACAATAAAGGAGATACCTTTCTTCGCGAATTATAGGTTTAATCCTACTATAATTAGAGAACTAATTAGAAAATAACTACTTATAGAGTCATTACGACTACTAGCGACTAGGTTAAAATAACTATACCTATAACTTTTAAGGGATATCGAGTTTCTTAATATACGTATAAAAAACTACTATAATTAGTCGCGCTAGGAGGCGCTAGATTTCTAAAGGGAGGAGAAAGTTTACCTTTTACGACGTAATATTCGCACTAGACGATCTAGCGTAAAACTTAACTACCTTAAGCTAGGACTATTCGAAATTAAAGAAAAAATAGAACTACTTAATTATTAGCTAAAACTACTAGATAGTATATAATATATTTATATAACGTTTTATATCTTATTATTAGAAAAAGTACCTAGAAACGCTAAAATTGCTACTAATATAGAAATAGAAGAAGAAATAGAAAATAAGTATAAAGTCGAATAAATCTTAGATACTAATAAAATTAGTAGAAGGCCTTACTATCTAGTAAAATAGAAAGAATATAATACCTTAGAAAATATATAGGAACCTATTAAAAACTTAATAGGCTACTACTAGCTAGTTTAGTAATACTACTAATAAGTAAAGGAGAACTACCTAATCTAGAGACGTCTAGGCTATCCTAGAAGGAATAAGATAACTAGGTAATCTCCTAGAATATCTAATTAAGACTTAGGTCCTTAGTAGTAGATACTAGCTATTAGACTTTAAGGGTAGAGGGAGTAGCTTACCTTAGGGAAGCTGTTTTCTTATTAAGTATCTATAATAACTCTATATTATAATCTAATATTTTAAAACCCTTTTATTTAAGGAACGCTATCTACTTATATAGCCGACGCTACTAAGATATAGCCTCCTAGTATTATTTTTATTTACTTAATAACTAGCAATATATCTTAGCAAGGCAAGATTGTAATTTATTTAGCTTAGGCTCTAATAAGTTAAGCTTATCTTTATTCTTTTTAATATTAGAAGATAATTTATCCTTAGCACAACGTAATAAGTCCTATTTATAGCTAGTATAGAACTCCTTCTTATATAGACGCCTAGCGCAAGTATAGGAAGTATATTTAGAATACTCGCGGCTTTAGTCTATTATATACTCTTTACTAGACTCTTAATAATAGTTATAAGGAATAGAGGTAATAAACCTGTTCGCGATAATATACTTAGCCTAATAGATACGACTAGCGACTTAGTTACGTTTAGAAGGAAGCTTTAGGATACCTTTAAGAATAGAGTTAGCCTTACGCTTAGGTATAGTAGAAGAATATAATAGGAAGGAAGGAAATTAAAAATACCTTACTAACCTATAGGGAAGGACTAACGTTTTAAATCCTTTAGGAATAAAGGATAAGGAAGGAGGGGATAATATTACGGACCTTAAAGAGGCGTAGGGGCTATAGCTATTTAAGTAGTAACCAAGAACTAATTATCCTATAGACGCTAGGGATTAGCGTTATTACGTACGTTTTAGTATACTTAAGCAAGCCCTAGAAGGGCCCTAAGCTAGGTCCCTAGGGATAGGAGCTAGAAAAGGCCTATAGCTAATAGTTATAACTAATACTAACTTATACTACAAGATAGTTAGCGTACTATAGGAAACGGCTATCCTAGTACGTAACTACTAATAGTAGAAGGGTAGATAGGTATACGGGTAGATCACGCTAAGGCTTATCTACTACTATACTATCTACTACCTATACTAACCTAAAGGACTAGATATATAAGGACACTTATTTAGTATTATATATTTAGTTCTTCGCGATTAATCTAATATTATTACTTAGTTACTACTTTAGTACTATACTTTACTATTCACCTTTAAGATAACCTAACCTATAAGTAGGGGATTCACTTCGTAGTAATACTTAGTAATTAACTTACTTAGCGCGCACTTCTAGCACGTTCTATAAGACCCTTAACAGGATCCAACCCGTAGTAAGGCCTCGCGAGGCAACAGTACGATTAAGAGATACGCTTAGAATTCGAAGTTGTGCCGAGAGGGCCGGAATCAGCCGCCGCGGCACATATCGTGGTTGTACCTTATTACAACGCACGACTCAGGTGACTTTGCCCTTTCCGCATCCAACTCGCAGTGACTAGTCGGCTCCGCGTAACAGCTAGTGGCTAAAGCAGACACAAGTATCAAGGTAATAGTATTGAAATGCATATTAGCGTAGGGACGTTGTTTTGTTTTAGCTTCTCGGAGGATTGAGTATTGAATAGAAGTAGTGATTGATTATATAATTGTGGGTAGAGCAATACCTAGGGTAATTTGAGTGCCTTTATACTTTATACCGCTGCCTTGATAATGATATACGGGGTGCGGCCAAACAAAATCCTGTTCAATATCTATCTGACCTCCGGCACAATCTGGACCCCGATGCCAACTGACCAATGCGCTTTATTCATTTCACGACATTTCGAAGCAGAAAACAAGAGTCTCAAACGGATACTGGCGAGATGCTATTTTTGTTACTTGGCCCCAAGTAGGAACTAGTTCCTAGCACGAAAGAAGCTGTGGGCAGAATCCACGACCCTTGTTGATTGATCAACATTTCAATGTAAATGCGGCGGGTGGTAGGTTATTCTTAGACCCTTGATAGAACTATGATGTCACGGGACATAGTTACAATATTAATGCACCTATTGACGTTTAATCCCAAAGCTGAGGTTGGGGCCGTCCCTGTATGTGCTGCAACGGGAGAACCATTTTTTGGCGAGTGGAATTACCTAGGAGGCTAACTCCTCGCAGATCGAAATCCTGCCATGAGCCCTGGCGGCGCCACCAACACCACGGATTATATAGATTTATATTACCAGCGCGATCATTTCCAAGTTTAGCAGAGATGTATTCATAGCTGATCGCCCCGGTCGAAGAAACTACCTGGCATCAAAATGCAGTGGTGAGTCAAATCGAAAGTGTAATCTTACTTTCAACTTTGTACAGCCTAGTGATTACTTGCCTACAAGGGATTGCTGATTGCTTTCGTTGCGTTCGTAAAGACCAGGTACAAAACTAATCACAATAAGTGCTCTGATAGTGTATTGAACTGACTAGTCATGTGTCAATCTTATAAGTTGGTACGTAGAATAAAATTCATAGCCCTGTTATTGAGCACATATGGGGAAAAAGTTTCCCAATATATGATTTAAGACGGTATGAATGTATAAAAAATATTGAGCGGCCAAAAAGTTCGACTTACGCTACCCAATTCCTTACTAGATTACAGCGAGTGTTTACTTCGCTTACGTTTCTTTCATTCAGCAGAAATCACCATGATGGAATCCATATAGCTACTTTCTTCATATACAATCACCTAGAATGGCCACCATCAAACTTCAAGTGGAAAAGACAGATTCGCTATTCTTTGTAGTACAAAAATGTACAAGCATTATAGTTCGTCCTCCTGCTTACTATCTATACCAGCCACATACTTGTTCGCTTTGAACACATCAAACACACCTGTCTTGTTCGTAAATTTCTCCGGATGCCCGAAATAGGTCGGATAGGCAGTCTCGATAGGGGCGAAAAAAAGATCGGTATGGAGGTTATCCGATCCAACAGGCTCAATTCTAAAATCATACCAGGTGTCGCTCTTCGGTGGCAGGGGTCCCCATCCCTTAAATTCCAACTGGGCATTTTCACTTGTTGAACAGTAGTAGCTCAGGAGTAGAGTCCCGTCTCGAGCGCTTCGTTCATCTGCGATTGCTATGATATTCTTCGAAATGAAATTAATATCATTCCAATTCGATTTTGCCCAACTCTGGCATTCCTCTTTAGAGGCACCGATGAATTCTGACCCGAAAGACTCGCCATCTTGCAGCTGAGATTTAAACGCCGTGCTTCTATCTGGACAGACTTTCGATTCAACAAGATAGTAGATAGGGGGGCAGCTATCCTCTGGACTGATTTCACGCATAGCCCGAGGGATAAACTGATTATGAATAATCAGTATTGTTTTGCGAATAACGTGAAGCATTGACTTTGTCAAATGCCCAACAATGCCCCTAATGGATGAATAATTGACTTACAGGCTTTGCCTCCTCAGCAACACAGAAAAGCAATGTGGAAGTCATAGTAAGTAATCGGATGTGTGTCTCTAGGTGTACTTCTCAAGTTGTTGTGGAAAGACGAAATCTCGGGTGATAAGAGCCTGGGTTTGGTTGAGGTCAACCGCAATGACGTCATCTCCTCCAATAACCCAACTTACGCGTCAACATCCTGTACCTGGCGCCAGCCACCACCAACACAAGTCTGAATGGCCCAAATCCGCCCCATGAAACAAACCAGGCTCATCTCTATGCTCAGGGACTCATCCTTTGGGAAGTTCAAATCCCTCGTGATTTCTCAACGCTCGATACCGGGGGCCAACGCCTCGTTAACATACCAGGGTCTTTCTAGGCCCAAAGGATTTCTCTGGATATCTCCATTCCGCCCGCCCCCCCTCCACCAGGAGCCATCTCATTGGGTCAAAGCTCGAAGTGGCCCCAGAACCTGCAGCAGCCCTAGTGAACTCATATTTGCTGTTAGCCCAAGCTCACCCTAGTAGCCCCCGGCTACGATAGTGGCATGTATGCTAAGTTTCAAGGGTTATCAAAATAAAGTCTTCTGTGATTGTGCAATATAGCCCCCAAGAAACAGAAATAGATCATGATCGATTTTTATTTCGGGTAAAGTTGTCTAAGCCCGAGCATAGACAGGGAGGTACTATTTAAAGGGCAGTGCTAAAACCACCCCCCCTTAGCTAGAACCACCCCCCCTCGGCTACAACCACCCCCCTCTGCCTGAGTTTTCAGGCATGACTTCCTATTCTGGTCTAGGGCAAGGCAGAAATTGAACACTTAAGGTAAAAACGACTTCCCACTCTCACTACACTCCTTACTGCCTTCACTACCTCCGTAGAGCTCTTCACCGCCTACCTAAAAAATTCTATTCTTCTAGCTTCTAAGGCTAATGCCTATATATACCTTCTACTACTATCTAATTTCTCTTTCCTACCTATCTTTATCTTTTTTACTTATACACTAGTACCTATTTTAATATAGATTTCTACACTTTAGATACTAATAAGCCTACTAATAAGCCTACTAATTAGTATACTGGAAACCCTACCGAGAGTCCTACTACAGGAGGACCTACCGAGGCGCTGCCCGAAGCTAACGTTACTATAGTTACTATACCCCTAATATATAGGGGTATTTATATCCTACTAGACTGGAATTAGGGGAACCGGCTTAACTATAGGAGAAAAAAGTAGGGCAGGAGTAGGGTAGAATTAATTTTTAGAAGTAGGGTGGAATTACTTTAAGACTTCGTACGAAGCTAAAACTTATAGAAGTTCTAAGTCTAGAGATAATCTCTCTTAGAATAGATTTTGAGCTTTATACGACGTTTAATTAGAGTATAGTAGATTTTTGAAATTCGGCCTATTTTTTAATAGGGTATAGCTAAAATTAAGCCTAACTTAATTACTAACTATATATTACGCGGAGCCGACTGGTCACTACGAGTTAGATACGGAAAGGGCAACTGGTTACCTAAATCGTGTGTTGTAAGCAGGTATAACCACGATATGTGCTGCGGCGGCTGATTCCAGCCCTCTCGGTATAACTTCGAATTCTAAGCGTATCTCTTAATCGTACCGTTGCCTCGCAAGGCCTTACTACGGGTTGGATCCTGTTGAGGGTCTTGCAGAACGTGCTAGAAGTGCGCGCTAAGTAAGTTAATCACTAAGTGTTGCTACGAAGTGAATCCCCTACTTATAGGTTAGGTTGTCTTAAAGGTGAACAGTGAAGTATAGTACTAAAGGTAGTAACTAAGTAATAATGTTAGATTGATCGCGAAGAACTAAATATATAATGCTAAATAAGTATCCTTATATATCTAGTTCTTCCGTGGAGTAGATAGCCGTTAAGGAGTATACCCTACTCCTCTAAGTATATCGACTCCCTAGAGTATATCCTATCCCTATAGGTAGATCTACTCCTGAATGTTACGTATCTTAGCGGCTGTTTCCTATAGCGCGCTAACCGTCCTGTTAGGTAATAAAGTATTAGTTATAACTATTAGCCGTAGGCTTCTTCTAGCTCCTGTTCCTGAGTGTCTAGCTTAGGGCCTTTCTAGGGCTTGCCTAAGTATACCGAAACGTACGTAATAACGCTAATCCCTAGCGTCTGTAGGATGATTGGTTTATGGTTGCTGCTTAAATAGCTACGGCTCCTACGCCTCTTTAAGGTCCGTAATATTATCCCCTCCTTCCCTATCCTTTGTCCCTAAAGGATTTAAACGTTGGCTCTCCCCCTCCCTTAGGTAGGTGCGTATTCTTCTTTTCTTCTTGTCCCTCTTGCTTCCTTGCTTCCTCGTCGGCTATGCGCCCTCTATAATATGCCTATTGATAACTAAACTCGTAAATAGAATAGATTAAAATAATATAACACGATCCTCTAGAAAGGCTCTCTCGTCGAATTCTCCTACGACTTCTATTTGTCTTACGGCGCGAACTATGTAATAGCACCGTAGAGTCGCAACTGTGCCGAATGCACTCGTCGTAGTCGTAAATACGA
This sequence comes from Penicillium sp. F2(2024), assembly GCA_037414295.1. Classification (NCBI taxonomy): domain Eukaryota; kingdom Fungi; phylum Ascomycota; class Eurotiomycetes; order Eurotiales; family Aspergillaceae; genus Penicillium; species Penicillium sp. F2(2024). The sequence goes on along the minus strand of JAYXSC010000196.1, from coordinate 2,994 downwards.
GCGTAAGCTCTATTCCGAATCCGAGTAGGACGCCGTACTTCGCAATAAGAAGAAGGTTGCCGAGGAACTAGCTGCGGCTGAAAAGCAGCAAATAGATCTTATAATAAAAATAATTCGATTGCGTAAACAACAAAAGTTCTTGAGTGACTGGAGTAGTCGTATATTAAATCACGACTTAGATATAATAGCTTAGTTGGATAAGGAAGATCCTCCTACTGCTAAGGATCTTACGGAGCTAGATCGTCTTGCCGATACCGAGGATACTTACGCTCTTGCCGCGACGTTAGAGGATCCTACTCTAACCTAGATATTCGGGATGTATCCGATGTCGCCGTCTTTCTAGGGCAGCCTAGACCTCTCTATAGGTAGTGCTAGTAGAACTGCTAAACTAATTAGTAGCAGCCTATTAGGTTCTTGATAGGTTCCTATATATTTTCTAAGGTATCGTACCCTTTCTATTTTACTAGGTAGTAAGGTTTTCTGCTAATTTTGTTAGTATCTAGGATTCGCTTAACCTCGTACTCGTTTTCTATTTCTTCTTCTATTTCTATATTAGTAGCGATTTTAGCGTTTCTAGGTGCTTTTTCTAATAATAAGATATAAAACGTTGTATAAATACGTTGTATACTTTCTAGTAGTTTTAGCTAATAATTAAGTAGTCCTGTTTTTTCTTTAATTTCGAATAGTCCTAACTTAAGGTAGTCGAGTTTTGCGCTAGGTCGTCTAGTACGAATATTACGTTGTAAGAGGTAAACTTTCTTCCTCCTTTAAAAATCTAGCGCCTCCTAGCGCAATTAATTGTAGTAGTTTTTTATACGTATATTAAGAAACTTAATATCTCTCGAAAGTTATAGGTATAGTTATTTTAACCTAGTCGCTAGTAGTCGTAACGACTCTATAAGTAGTTGTTTTCTAATTAGTTCTCTAATTATAGTAGGATTAAACCTATAATTCGCGAAGAAAGGTATCTTCTTTAGTTATTAAGTATATTATGTTATTATATATAAATTATACTACTAGCAACAATCCTATCTAGTTATTCTACTAGTAATTTACGTAGTATCTTAGGTATTGTTCTAAGGTTTAATTTACTCTTTTAGTCTATCCGTTAGTCTATAAATAGTACGTAGTAGAGAGTCTATACTTAATTCTAAGTTAATCCGCTAGTAATTACTATATATTAGATATAAATAGCTTATCTCTATCTAAGGTAATCTTGCTTAGTATCCTATAGTTAGTAAATATATATCTAAGTAATAGGTTAGCTATCTATTGTATATTAATAGTTTCTATTGTTAGGATTATATAGGCGTATTTAGTTAGTCGGTTAACGACTACTATAATTATATTATTTCCTTCTAATATAGGTAATTTCGTAATAAAGTCTATAGTAATCTATTCCTATAGTCGTTTTAGTACTTCTACTAATTCTATTGTTCTATATAGTATATATTGTAATAGTTTATTTCGTTAGTATAAATCGTAGTCCTAAATATATTTTTTCACTTTTCTATATAATACTAGGATATAATAGTTCTATATAATTTTCTTAATAGTTTTCTTAATACTAAGGTATCCTTATATTAGTTCGTCGTAATATTATTAGATAATTTCTATCTAGAGGTTCCTAGGAATATATACTAAGCCGTATACGTAGACGATACTATTGCGCGTTAACGTAGTCTCGTTGCCTAGAACCTTCTAAATTAACTTATCAGTTTCTATGCTAACTCGAATCTTCTCTAGCTATTCGTCGTTCTATAATTCGCTAGTAGCTACGAGGATTTAGTAGTTATAAATAATATACCCTTCGCTATCTATAGTAAGGATAGTAGGTACTACCTCCTTAGTTCTAAGTTCGTAGTCTAGGCGACGACTTAGCGCGTCTGCGACTGCGTTCTTAGTTCCCTTATAGTATATAATCTTAAAGTTGTACTAAGCTAGTATCTCTACCTATCTAGCTTATCGTCTAGTAAGCTTCTTCGTCGTTGTAAAGTAAGTAAGGTTATAGTAATTAGTTCTAACGATTATAGTATACTTAGCTCCTTCTAAGTATGCTCTCTATATCTAAAACGCTAATACTATAGCTAATAGTTCCTTATTATAGATATCGTAATTTAATTCTACTAGTATTATTTTGCGTAACTAAAAAGCGATAGGTCTAAGCTTACCGTCCTTTCCTAGTTATATAAGTTAAGCCCTAAGTACGAAGTCTAATATATCAGTCTCTATAATAATAGGTGCGTTGTAGTTAAATATCGTAATAATTACTTCTCCTAGCTTTTTGTTGTATATTTCCTTAAGTATAGTAAACGATTTCTCTACTACTTCGTCCTATTAGAATAGTATTCCCTTCTTAGTAAATTAGTATAGTCCTACTATATATTAACTATAGTTAGGTACTAACTTATAGTAGTAGTTAGCTAGTCCTAAAAAGCTCTATACGTCCTTAACGTATATTAGTATTAGCTATTTAAGGATACCTTTAACCTTATCTTACTCTATCCCTAGTCTATCTAGACTAATAGTATATCTAAGGAAACTCGTTTCCTAGACGTAAAACTCGTATTTCTTAAGTTTAAGAATAACTTTTGCTTCCCTAAGTCGTTGTAATACTTTCTTGTTATATTTAACGTACTTAGCCTCTATTTTCAAAAACACAAGGATATCGTTAAGGTACGCGATAATAAACTTATCTAAGTACCTATTTAATACGTAGAAGATAAAACGTTAAAATAATACTAGTATATTAGTAAGCCTAAATAGTATAACTATATATTTAAAGTATCTAAACTTAGTTTAGAATATAGTCTTCTATTCGTCTCCTTTCTTAATCTATAATCGATTATATACGTTAGTAATATCGTACTTGCTAAAGTACCTTGCTCCTTAAATAATATCTTGAATCTCGTTAATCAATAGTAGTAGGTACTAGTCCTTAATAGTAATATTGTTAAGTTATTAGTAATTAACGTATATTCTAAGTTCTCCTCC
>JAYXSC010000194.1:0-14860 GCA_037414295.1 Penicillium sp. F2(2024) | reverse complement strand
CCCCGTCGTTCCAGCAGCAGTCCTCGTCGGGCCCGATCAACCTGTCTGGCTTGGTGTGCAATGTGCGCCGAACCACTGGCAAGGAGCCTCCCCCCCTTGTGGGCGCGACTACAACGATTCTGGGTGATAAACTATTCGTTTTTGGTGGCCGCATTCTCTCACGCAGTCGCCCGCAATTAACGTCAGATCTTTACGAGCTTGATCTTATTCGGCGACACTGGACTAGGACTGAGGTGACCGGCGATGTCCCTCCACCTCGGTATTTCCATAGTGTATGCGCGTTGGGTGACAATAAGCTCGTTTGCTATGGAGGAATGTCGCCTGCGCCAAGCACGCCCAAAGATCCGTCGAATCCTGCTGCCGCGGGCTCAGAATCCCAGTCCCAGTCCGAGGTTGTAGTCATGTCGGACATTCATATCTTTGATGTCCCCACACGGACATGGACCCGGGTTGCGGCTCAGGAGTCACCACAAGGACGATATGCACACTGCGCTACGATCCTTCCCTCTAGTGCCTCGTTTACCTCGGCCAGTGCACCGCTGTCAGCCATCCATCATAATCCAGAGTCGACGACGCCGCACCAAGGCTCCATTGGGGTGGATATTGATGGTTTCGGCGGAGCGGAGATGGTAGTTGTCGGTGGACAGGACAGTTCCAACAGTTACATTGAGCAGATTAGCGTGTTCAATCTTCGCAGTCTCAAGTGGACCAACACCAGTCCCCTAGGACGCAGCTGTGGCGCATATCGCAGCGTGGTTGCCCCCTTGGTTGGCATGGACGTCTCCGAAGTAGGCTCAGCCGCGCCCGACCGGGAGACTCACGAGCCGATCGAGGAAACCGAGTCGCCCGGTTGTCCCATGCTGATCTACTCCAACTATAACTTTCTGGATGTCAAATTGGAGCTGCAGGTGCGCCTGCCGGACGGGCGCCTTGTTGAGCGACCAATGCAGAGCCAAGCATCTCCTCCCGGCCTGCGTTTCCCCAATGGTGGCATTATCAACGGCCACTTTGTGGTCAGCGGTACCTACCTGACTTCATCGAAGCAGGAGTATGCGCTTTGGGCCCTGGATCTGAAGACTTTGACCTGGGGACGAATTGATGCAGGTGGGTCCGTCTTTGGCCATGGTAGCTGGAATCGCGGTATTCTCTGGCCACGTCGCAGTGCTTTTGTCATTCTTGGGCATCGCAAGCGAAGCCTGGTTGACGACTATAACCATCGACGTATCAACTTCTCGCACATTTGCTTGGTTGAACTGGAGGCCTTTGGGCTCTATAACAACCCATCACGGACCGCATCTACGTCAGGATATAAGTCATACAGCTCTCCCTCCGTTCCTGCTTCGTTGCAGCAAAAGCTCTCCCAGTTGACAACCAGCGGTCGGCCTCTATCCGTAGCGTCGGATGCTGGAACTGCAGAGGCGCTCCAAGAGGGAGCTTTTGCTGTGCAGTATGATTTCACACAGCACTATCATTTACCGAATTGATGCAATGTGGGTGCGAAATAGATCCGAGTAGCTAGACTCATTGAATCTGTACACATATATATGTAAATATTCAAATATGGCACGATCTCATTCTTGGACTTAGGTACACATTCAATTCCCTCCATACTCACTGCCAATGCGGCTATTATGACTTAAAGGACGACATGCTAGAAAGAATCAACAGGACAAGGGGTAGACGCCGAATTAGGGGTGCTGTAGGCTCTGCAAATGAGTCGTTTCTCAACGCTTCCACATCCTGCAACTCTCCAAGCATAGGAACGTCGGCACTTAAAGAGACTGCAAATTTGCAGACCAAAGAGCACATGATTGATCACTTTTTAAACGGGCTGCTAGCGAAAGATGTCCAAACATGATCAAAGACAAATAGGAATGAATGTTGTACGATTGAATCTGTAATGAGATGATGTATATCTCGGGCATGAATTGACTTGCATGACATTGTTCAAACCAGCTAGCAACAAATTCCTTTCGCCTACTTGGCACTTTGGAACGCTGTCCAAGTCTCATAAAGCTTCGTAAGAGGAATTTCTCTCGATAATTCGAAGATCGTTTGCCGCTGGCCGGACCTCGGGCTGGGCCCCGACACAACCTGGACACGCCCCTCCGTCATATCCTCACCACCACGTCCAGGACCAAAAACCTTGACATTCAACGCACCGCTTGCAAAGTCAAACACGGGCCACGGGGCTTGCCCGTTTGCATAAGCAATAAGGTTTCTCCCAAATTCCTCAGCAGTAGCCCGCTGCGCCTCGCCGACATGATCGTTATAATTCTGGAACAGGTACGCGACGTCAAGGACGTGGTTCGCGAAGCCTTTCCAGGGTCCCTCCCACGTATTCGGCTCATTGAAGAAGTAAACGAAGGCATTGCCGTCCCAGCCGTGCGCGTACACGAGCACCGGTGCTAGGAAGCAAATGTCGTTGCCAAAGTATAGGATACGAAGATAATTCTCCTCCGTATCGTCGTCGGTGATGGCGTATGCGTCTAGGATACGGTTGGCTTTTTCGTCTCCGAGGGTATTCGTTATGCTTGCTTTGAAGCGGGGGATAGAGCCTGGGCGCCAGGGGCCTACTATCGTCTGGAATATGCTGCCCTAGCGTGTAACGGAGTGGTTAGTGGATTGGGGGTCATGACCGCGGTAGGGCCAGGCCCTACTTCTAGAGTTTTCACTTTTGACTTACATCCATCTGGCAGTCGCCAATCATGATCTGCCGGCACCATTGTTTACCCGGGTGCGGCTTTCCATCGAGCTGGCCCTGGTATACATCTTCGTACGTGTTGGTGCGAAGGTCAAGCTCTCCGCCTGTGCTCGGTAGAAACGGGATACCAGCTGAAAGGGTGGAGACTATATCGTCGGAGGCAGTCTGCTTGAGGCGCGCGGCACGGTCAGCCAAGGGTAGTTGATCCAGGTTGAGGCTGTGCAAGACGCTCTCATAGACATTTTTGTTGACGGCTGCTGGCAGAGGCTTCAAGAGAAGGTCAGTTCCCCCCATCGAGACAAGACGTGTGAATAAGGGGATGTCGGATTGTAAATGCAATGTCGCAGAGACTGTGGCCCTGTAAGCTCTCTACGTCGGGGTAATGGGGGCGCAGGGCACAACTCACCACCACCAGCACTTTCACCAACAAGGGTCACATTCAGAGGATCGCCGCCGAATTCAGAAATGAATTGTTTGATCCACAAGAGTGCCGTGCGCTGGTCATGCAATGCGTTGTTCTGCAGGTTGTCTTCATCGACCAGCTCCTCGGAATGAAGAAACCCAAAAGCACCGAGGCGGTAGCTACCATACTATTAACAAGGAGTGCGCCATGATGATGGTTCAATGGAGCTGACAGCAATACGTACTTGACATTGATTCCAATTATTGGCGCACCAGCCTGGATCGAAAGCTCGACCAGCCGCCGAAAGTCATACTGCCGCCATGAGTTGGCACCTATTGCGAAGCCTCCGCCGTGGAGGAACACAACCACCGGTAGTCCCTTGGCCGGCGGTTGGTTCGGCGAGGTAATGTTCAGATTCAGGCACTCGGTTGCGGACTGTGTGAGCTCGGAGGAGGGCAGGTCATGTTGGATCAAGGCAAACTCGGATTGTAGGGCGTTGGTAGGCGAAGGGGCGGTGGGACTGGTTTCGAGAATTCTCAATGTCAGTACACATTATTAGCTAGAGTGAGGACAGATTTCGTCATTGTACCCGAAGCGTGTTGCAGAGGTAATTCCTCCTTTGGGTGCCTTATACAGAGCCGGGGCAGAGAAGCCGGATTGCAACGATGCATATTTCAGGCCGAGGTATTGGATAGTGGACCCATGGTCAATGCCCTCGACAACGCCGAGCTCTGGGTGTTCAAGTGTGTGTACGGCCATGACAAGACTGCAAACTGGGCTATCGGCTGAGCTGTGGTAAGTACTGAACGCTGACTTGTAAATGAGAGCCTCTGTTGATTTTATTCTCATCCTTCATGTGGGGGAGTCTCTGGCGCCACATGAGTATGGGGTTAAAGATTCGTTCCCTCCATGACATTGCGGCCAGGTACCCACAGCTTCCGCGCATGGATGCGCCTAAATCCCCGTTACATCTCCACTATAACTCGAGCGAATAATTCAACCAGCTAGCTAGCCTCAATGGAAACGACGTTCTCGCTCTGACGTCAATCTTGCCGATTCGATCGACCCATCTATATCCCCCCGAGGCTCCTGTGGGACACCTGTCCTACGAACTTTCTTGTACCGCTTAGCTAGCCTCTTGGCCGCTGTAGTGGCCTCTTTTTCCTTCCTAGCACTGATGTGTCGATTCATATCGCAAAAATCTAGTATACCTCATAAGCTGAGATTTAGGGGGCCCCCATACACGCGGAAGTGGTGGGTGGGTCTTATTATTATGGAGGGAACGGATACTGCGATTACTGAGTGCTGTGTCGAGCACATCTATGGTGACTCTCCTTGCCCCCAGTCGTACATCCCACGCCCCACGCTTTTGGGTTCCAATTATCTACCTTATCGAGAGACATTACAAGAAAAAGTTCTTTTCCTCCATTTCTTGAAGCGAGATTGCAACTGACTAGAGCTTCGTTACCGCAATGATAGAAATACACACAATACTGGTAGGCGATGAAGGTGAAACCACCATATTGCTGGGATCCTCCGTAGATTAGAGCGAAGCTTTGAGCTTTCCACTTCCACGAAGATGGCCGAATCTACGGCCCCATATGCCCTGCTTCCCCGGGGAAAGGATGCCTTGAGGGTCCAGCGTGTCCTAGAAATCGATGTGAGTTTGGAAGCTTTTAGAAGTGGGGCCTACCATGGCCTACGACAACGTACCTTGAGTCTTTCCACAAACCGCCGATAAGCATGGTTGTTGAAGTCGTAGAATCCCGCTATGGTGTCTGTGAAATGAGGGTCAGCAACGGACACATCGACTCAATTGGAGATCCGAGGGCAGTCATACCCATGAAGTTGATGTGGGATCTATAAGCGCTGTATCCTCGCGCCTTGCCCTCTTGGAACAACCCTTCGAATATCGCCCTCATCGCCTCCCGGTGGCCCATGTTCGTTTTGTCAAAGGTCATGAAGTTCACGAAGATAATATGGCGCTCGTGCATGAAAAAATCGCAGAACAAGTCGAACCCGTGTGCCTCACAGATGGTCCGCGAGTCCTTCGCCCATTCGAGGACTGCCTTGCCGGAGCTGGGAATGATGGGCGAAAAGTCAATGTGGCCTGCAATGCCTGAGCCATTTTTGGGAAGTCTGAACTTGACCATTGGCAAGCTCCACAGGGTGGGGACGCCCACAAACATGCCCCCTTCCTCCGGGGGAACATCTGTCGCTTCCAGCCGCTGTCCATCCTGCCCGCTGAACACGCGACTAGTGAATTTCCCCTTGGGCACTCTGAGCTTGACAAGCCGCTCGACCTCCAGCCCCTGCGCCTCAACGACGTCGCGAGGCCCAAAGAGCCCAAACTTGGCGTTCCAAAACCCAAGCCCAAACTGTTTCTGCAGCTCGCGCAGGCGCCAGGCTGGGATGGGCCCGGACCCAGTCCAAAAGTCGTCCCGTTTTCCATTCATTGCAATCCACTCGGTGATGCTCGACACATACACGGTGTTTGGCACCACACCGCTCTGTCGTAGCTCGTTGAAGAGGTCAACGACGGGCTCGATGTCTTCGAGGTCAGGGACGGAGAGCGCACACGAAGCATATGCTGTTGGCTGAGGGTAGAGCCAGATCCCCATTTTGGTCACTATGCCGAGATTACTCTGTAGAAAGAGTCCCTCGATGGACGGGCCAAAGGTGAACTTGGAGGTGTGCGCAGAGAGAGACCCCGAGACCGCAAACTGGCCCGTCCGGACCACCTCACCGTCTGCGAGGACCACCTCCAGGCCACTGATATTCTGGTGATGCGTTGCGGTCGGGGTGAAGCCGGTACCGCGGTCGAGTGTCTAGGAACCCTTCTTGTCAATGGACGAAATGATTCTCGTCGGATAGAGGAAGACGCCAACCTACATTTCCTACGACACTCCCCCAGCCAAGCGAGGGCACGCTCGGCCACAAGGCGAGTTTATGCTGCACACAGTAGTTGTACAGGTCGGTGAAGGTCACGCCGGGCTCGACGACAGCATACGAGAATTTTTCATTGACCTCAAGGATGCGATTCATCCGGTGGAGATCCACTGCAATCGACCCTGGGATCCGGGGTGCGGGCCCTCCATATCTGGCTAATCATCAGTACACTGGTGGTGAACTTGGCAGGGATCACTATACCCCAGATTCTTCCCGCGGGAAAATGTCCACAGCGGAATTCCGTATTTATTCGCTGTTTTGAGCAGCCCCTGGAGGTCTTCGACCGAGCGAGGGCTAAAATATTGACCGGTTAACAAGGAGCTCATGGATCATGATGCACGGTCGCACTTACAGGACTGCGGCGCTTGAAACTTTCCTCTCGGATTCTTTGTCCTCGTAGAGCTCATATGGATCAACGTAGTCCACCAGTGCATCCCCAACAAGGACACTGTCGGAACCCAGGATATTGACAAACTCGTCAATCGCACGCTGAAAGGTAGCTTGGTCGAGCCCGGGCGGCAGGGCGCGGGGAAGAGGCCGGGTCAGCGAGCCTGAGAAGAGGGTTTTGTGGTTGGCCTGGTACTCAGGGTCTGCATACCGCGTAGGCAATTTGCTGGAGGCCATGTCTGAAGCCGGCAGGGGAGGAAGGAGCTGGGACACAAAAAAACCCCAAACAGAGATAAGAAGCGCAGCTAACAGACAAAGTAATAACTAATCTTCTCTGCGCTGGAACATCCATACGGGTAATACTAATATATACTTCCCCATTTGACAAGCCAGGAGTCCGGGGTAGGGTCGCACCTGTCGACCCCGGCTTACCCCCACCTTCAATCCCCACACGGACCCAGCCACATGGGCTCATGCCACATCCAATCTATTTTCCACTCTCGAATCACAACGCTCCCCTTGCGCTGCACTGAGTACCAGTCTAGGCCCAGCTATGTAGGCTAAATTGAAATGACCATCCAGTAAAAGTGGATGCTGTATTCCGCGAGCAGCTCAAATGCGCCAGTACTAGAAACTGTGACATGGCAAGGGTACAACTAGTACCCATCGCCCGTGGTCTTGTCATCGGCTTGGTGGCGACTAGTATACACACTTTTACCTCTCAGTCATCAGGCGAGGGCAGTATCCGGCCGCGGATCATATATTGATCTTCGTACTTTGCTTTTCAGAAGAGCTCCAACAACCAATCTGGTCAGGAAAAGAGCCATTGACGCCCCCTTTTTATCATCCCTCGGTGAAGGATTTTTTGCCAAAGGCTCAGTTCCCACCTTGGTTCCTGGTCTGGTCTGGTCGCAAAGCACGCGTGGGAATCGAGCGGTGCCTTGGGGAAGAGCGGGTGCATTTGAATCAGTCAGAGTGACGTCGCCCCCTTGATGGATGCCTGGATGCCTCCTAGTTTTTACGTCTAGCTGTTGCAAATTAACCGGTACAGGCTTTGCTGCGCGAAGAATGGATGAATGCTGTTCGGAAACTTGGTCTACTTGAAGAGCTCCAGCGGGAAGTGGTATCAAAATATAGGAGTAGGTCAAGGGAGGGGGGAGTTTACAGTCCAGTGAAGGACAGGAACAAGGGTAGATAGCTACCCGGGTTTTCATGAGGGGATGGTGTAGTGTTCCACGTCGGGCACCTCATTCGTACGGCAAGACTTAATAAGGCTGTACATACAGTCTGCAAACCAAAGATGGTGACTATGCTGCATCAGGTCGCGCGACCTTGGGGTACGTTGGCTGGGAAATATAACCCTGTTGGTGGAGACATCTTCTTCACCGGTACTAGTAGATATGAGATTGCAGTATTTCAGCTGGAATGTTCAAGACATCGATTCCCACTACTTCACCAGAGAAATGTCGGCCGTGGAACACTCCTGTAGGATCAACTCTCGGTGGGCATCACTGCGAGGCTTGATCTGAACCGCAAAGGGCGCTTTTTCAAATGTCGCCCACTCGACGTCCTCTATTGGGATTGGGTGATTCTACATGATCAGCGCTGGACATTGCAATTGCGAAGAGACCACCTACTGGATCTGCCTGTATATCGAAGTAATACAGTAAGCGCGCCAAGGCGAGCCAGAGATTGGTTTCAGCCACCTTGTTGCCAACACATACGCGTCGTCCTGTCATGTCGGATAGACGACAGTTGTTAACAGCCACGATATCAAAACGGGCGAACGAAGCCACGAACCTGGACCAAATGCCCAATGACCTTGCAAAACGTTCTCCACATCCGCGTTGAGAAACCGCTCTGGCATGAACCTCTCCGGTTCGTTATACTCCTTAGCGGACTGAGAGATCGCAGCTCCATTCCAGGTAAAGACCGTCCCCGCCGGGAACCGGTAACCCTCGTACTCGTCGTCCTCAGTCAGCATATGCGGCACGCCGAGCGGCACAAATGGCCGCCAGCGGAGACCCTCCTTGACGGCGGCGGAGATGTATTGGAGTTCGTCGCGATCGTCAAAGGAAGGCAGTCTAGCTCCGTGGCCGCATACGCGGTCGAGATGGCGCTGGGCGGTTTGAACCCAAGCTGGATAGAGGGCTGCGGCGGCGATGATCTGGCTCATCGTCATTCGTGACGTGTCGCTGCCAGCTTCCATCAGGGTGCCCATTACAAAGAGTGTTTGGTCGTAGTCTATGGCGGTGCCTTCGGATTCTTTGAGGAACGAGGTTGCAAAGCATTCTGGTGCTGTTCCTGCACGGAGAGCTGCAGCAATCTCATCGACTTCTTTCGCGTAGACTCTGTGTTGGCGAATTGGTATTATCAGACGATGAATTCACGTTCCACTGTTCAAGGTCTCTGGGAACTGGGCTCTGGGAAATGGGCAACGCAATCATACCTTCGCGACTCCTCAAAGTATTCCAGTCCTTTTTTCCGCCACCAGTGCAGGAACTTTGGCAGCTGTGCCAAAACAGGAAAGCTATCGACCAGACTCGCGCCCGGCTGCAGATAAGCAACCATCCTCTCAGCCTGTCTGAGCAGCGGAATGATATTCGGGTCGTCCAGTCGCATCCGCTTCCCAAAGACAACGCTCATGATCACCGAGTTTGTATACCGCTGATTCGCACGGAACCACATGTCCGGCTGCCGCAGGTAGTCCAGCAGCAGCTGCCGCGTTTCGACATCCTGGTAGCCGGCGAACCGGCGCAGCTGACGGGTATTGAGGATCCCGTGCATGATTTTTCGGATCTGCCGCCAGGTGTCTGTGTAGGGCATCAATACGATCCGTTTGCCGCCAGACATGGTATCTTGGACCATGGGCATAGGGAGCCGCGACGAGTATCGAGCGGCGCGTTTTTCGAGGAGGTCGCGGACTGTGCGAGATGAATTGAGAAAGACCCAGTGGCGCGTTCCGATCTTAAGCGTGCACCTGCAACCCGGTACAGAGATTAGTTGATGTTTGAGCTCTTTTGAGGTCTATACTCGCATTTCCCCGTGCTCCCTCGCGAGCTCGATTCCCCACTTGGACTGTTCTGGCGCGCGCAGGGGCATCTGAAATGTATTGCCGAAGAGAGGGTGACCCTTGACGATATGTGGGAACTTGTAATTGCCCTGCCATCGTTTTTTGCCGGCGATAATAAGCAAACCGGTGATGATCGCGGCGATGAGCAATGTCTGTGTCATGGTGAACAAGTGCCTCTGCTGATGGTCGTGCCGGAGTCGCTCCTTTGGAAATCAGAGATTTACCAAAGAAAGAATAGACTTGACATGGTTGGCTGAAAAGTCGACGGGATTGGCATTAACAAGACAGCATTACAGATGTGGCGAGCCGGGACGGTGCTGATTTTGTGGGGTGTTGGTTGCGGGGGAGCGTGAACTGTGGAGATGCCGCTGGATGTGGCGCGGAGCTGGGCAAAGTCGAGAATGGCAGGAACAGGATGCATCATGGACAAATCAATCGCTCAAATCATCTCCCGTCACCTCAAACTGATTGTCCCATTTTACGACCAGTAAGTCGCCATGTCTCTCCACGAATACGTCCTCCCTGCATTCGACGAGCTTCCCCAGGTCGATGGACAACCCCAAGGATGTCTCTGGGGTTTCTTCGACCGCAACGGGAGAAGAGATGAGTTAGGAAGTAAGGCTACAGTACCCTCAACTTTTCCTCTCCGACAAGCACTCAACCTCCTCACCCCCTCCGTTGTATGGAGGGCCGCGAGGGAAATACAAACAGGCATCCACATCCAGCTTGACTGGTCCTTGGATAACATGAGCGTCCCACCACTCGGTCGGCTCCCACTCGCCCACAACATCATTGATATGAGGCCTGAGGGGTTTCAGGGACTGGATGATGAGATCCAGATCAACACGCAAACGGGTTCCCAGTGGGACAGCCTTAGACATGTTTGTAGCGCCATGCCAATGTTGTGGAATTACCAACAAGTCTCATGCTCGTCTTTTGCACAATAGTGGTCCATCCAGAGTCAAGGGCTATTCTACAATGGGCTTCAACTCCAAGACGCCCTCACAACCGATCGGAATGGGATTCACAGTATGTTCCCCCCATAGAGAGTTCGGGGGATCTTCTAAAGGAGGCCCTTCTCAGACATTTGTGAGCGAGGTGGTATTGTAGGGAGAGGGGTACTGGTTGACTGGGTAAGATGGAACCCAGCAAGTAGCCTGTCGTGATTTGGGGAGTCTCCTAACATATTCAATTTACCGTGTGGGCAGTTGAGGTGGTGGGAGCACCAGAACCCAAGCACGCCGCCACCCTCCCCAGTCACTCGACATGCAATCCCGATTTCTGAGATCGAGCAAGCTCTCAAATGGCAAGGCACCGAGATCCGACAGGGCGATCTCCTGCTTCTGCGCACTGGATATGTCCGTTGGCACAAGTAAGGTCTCAGTTGTTTCCCTCTATTTAACCCAAATCTCCTCACCATCTCCCTAGACAAGCATCCGTGCAAGACCGGCGGGAAAGCGCGCAGTCCAAAATCTCCATCGGCGTCGAATCAAACATAGAGTCCGTCCGCTGGTTCTACGAGAAACACTTTGCCGCCGTGGCGGCCGATAATTTAAGCTTCGAGGTGTGGCCTTATGAAGGGTGCTGTCTGCACGAGTGGCTGCTCTGCCAGTGGGGGACTCCAATCGGGGAGCTCTGGGACCTCGAGCATCTCAGCCAGGTCTGCGACTCATTAGAGAGATGGACCTTCTTTCTTACCAGTGCCCCGCTTCATGTCAAGGGGGGTGTTGGATCGCCGCCCGGTGCGATTGCAATCCTGTGAGGGTTCAGAATTTGGCCAGCAGATGATTCAGATGATTTGTAGAGACGGCCCCGTTTTCGTGTATACCTCTTTGGTATCAATGGACTTTCCTTCGCTGCTAGCAGTGACTCGGTTCGTGAACGAGTATTCCCGCTGCAGTATTGAACTTCAAATCCTTCGGATTTCTTCCTTTTAGTCTTTTGTGGATTTGGAAATGATGATAACCTATTTTTTTGGCCGGGCATTGTAAATGTAGCCCGACAGATACAGATCCTATCCCTCCCGGTTACTTGGTTTTAGAAAGTCCATCCATGAGTACCATTGAACCCTTGGCATAGTCTCCTACTTGAAGGGAGAGTCGCCGAAGTGGTTGCGAGGTCTGCTTCCCAAGTGCCCACACATACACCTGTACGTCTCTATATCAGTCGCTGTCACTGTGATCTGGATTTCAAATTTGGAGGGTCATCACCCGCCTCCGGATCTGCCCCTTCCCCCAGGTCCTGCCATTTGAAAGATGCATCATTACAGTCAAGTAGCAGTGCGTTCAATGTCGACTCTGATAACGCTTTGGAGATACTGTCATAGATCGCTGTTTGAAATGTCGGATTAGCACCTAGTTGGCTTTTACCGGTCTATCTCCCGGGTATGTATAAGGTAATTTAAAAATGTCATTTGCCTAATACTTAGTTACACGCAGCTTTAGACTTACTAGACACACAGTTGATAAGTAGTTGAGAGCTCTTTTGTATATAACACTTTCCCCAGCCCCATTTTCCTAACAATGAGGACTCCCTAGCTTTCGGGCCCGAATACAATTAAATTCGTAAAGACACAGAAAATTCAAGGGCAGAGGCCGGAGCCTACCCCTGAACACATGAAGATTTTCCCATCCAACATCGGTGCTGATTCCATCACATATCAAGTCTCACTCCCGAGGCATACCGTCCGACACAAGCTTTGTGGAAATGACTAGGCAGCACATTCAGCCTTGAAGTCAGTCGGGATATAGTTCTTGACAAACTTCTCCAGTGTATCTAGCGGACACGCTGAGAAGTCGCAAGCCAGGTCAGGATGTGCTGGCACGACCATTCCCTCGTAAAACATTCTCACCACCTGCTGTCCGTTCTTCTTTTGCCACAATTCAATTAGGACATTCGAGCCAAATGGCGGCCAGGGCAGATCCGGATCCGCCACGACGGATAGGAACATGTCTAGACTGGCATCGTGTGCTGAAAAGACTTCCAATTTAGTGCTGCGATCGGACAGAGAGGTCAGGATATCGGCAAGCCAGGCACCGACACTCAAACGCTTTACCAACTCGGCAGACGGGTTCTGACGGAAGAGATTGTGATACGAGCTTGTGCCTGGAATCACTGCAGTTTGGATGTCTTCCGGGGTAAGATCGCCCTTCAATCCAAGGCCGTGGCAATAGGCGGCCGATGCTGAGTCATACAGTCCAGCTGTGGTGTTATAACCAGCCAGGCCCGTGGTGTTATAAGCTTTGACAAGCTTGTCCTGAAGAGCTGTGTATGGCGCGAGGGTCGCTGCGTAGGCTGAAGAGGACGAGTATGCAGAGATTAACTTAGCAAGCTTAGGGCAAGCACTTGAAGGCGAGATCATCGTCTCAATTGCGCTTGGCTTGACGTGCATAGTCAATGTGTCCCCCGGAATTCTGGTATGAAGAGGGTAGAGACCATTCATCAAATTTTCAACCGATTCACGGGTACGCCTTTTGTCAGAGAGGTCAGCCTTGGGAACAGGCATAATTGCACAGCCAATGTGACTTACCAAATATAGGTGTGGCTGATCTTAAAGCCTGGATCCATCTTCTTCGGCAGGAAGCCGAGATCGTCGACGTAGGTCGAGCGAAGCGTATCTCCGAGCTTCTGCAGCTGGTGAGAGCCGAAGGTGGTCAATTCTCCTGACGGGCTGTTAGCTTTGTAGAGATAACTCTGAGGGGTCACCGAGACTCTCGCAAAATAACTTACCCACATCACAGTTTCCTTCCCACATCGTATATGCGAAAGCACCATCGATAGTGGCCATCTCTTTCATGAAGGGTGATCGGTTATTTGAGAGGGTATCGCCCGAGTTCATGAAAACAAACTCGTCTGGATGTCCACACTGGTACCAGGGGGTTGTGTCACCTGGGATACTTGCCAGTGCAGGGGATCGGCCTCCGTGACGATGCCTATTGCTTGATATTAGCACGAACAACGTAAATGGCACAGGCCTTTAGCACGTACATCACTTGTAATTTCACCATGTGCGCATCCCGGAGTGGGCTCCATTCTGCACCAATGTTACGGCCTAGTAACCGATATTTTGATTTTAGTAAGCGACACACTTGGAAGCACGCGAGGATGTACTTCAGAAACCAGACTTACCCTGACAATAATCGTAATGTCGCCAAAATGGGGTCGTAGCTGCGGAATGGTTGCCCCCTATGATTGGGGTATTCGCAGCTCCTTGATCATTGCTCTGGATTGGAGATGCAGTTGCCACATTGGCCACGGCCAACACTTCAAATAGGAATTTCCAAGTTGCGTGCATGTTTAACAAAGTAAATACAACACGAAGCAAGTCCAAGGCACATGGATCAGATATTGATATGCTCAGCTCTTTATATATCTGGACTTTTGACTACGCCGAATACAATTCAACACAAATGCACGGACTGATTGAAGAAAATGGTCAGTATAGTTATTTACACGTGCACAAGACAGTCGAGCGGACTGGCTGTTGTAGTTGAGGCTTTCCTTTGATTCAGAGATTGATATCGGCTAGATAGTAGATTGAACAGTCCACGTGGCCACGATGATTCGCTCTCCGTCACGCCGCCGCCTCCGTGCCTGGCTGAGCAGTAACAAAGGGCGTCTCGGCAAATGCAGGGTTCAATGGCGCAATCAGAGCGTTCAAATTATGTGGGTCCAGCGATTGCCGAGAGCTACCGAGAACCGCTCGCCTAATAGTACATCCGCAAGAGCAATTCCAGCACTGCACTATATACTCCGTACACTTCTGCTGTGCTTGACCCAAATAGTCGAAACCAACAATCGCGAGAACCCTAGCGTCACTGTCAGAGCATACAAAGGCAGCCTTTCGCTCTTTCCTTGATCTATAATTCTTGTTCGCCAAGTCCTAGCTGCAGGCTCAGATACCGTGACAAATGGCTATCCGTCTAGAGTCAAAGCTACTGCACAATTTAATTTATGAGTCAAATTTTGTGCTCTTTTGGGTCGTGCAAGGTCCCGATGTGGGGTTTGAATTGGGGTTCCGATCCGAGACCCTGCCCCGCTGGGACGGATTCCATCCATGCGGGAATGTTGATTTGGATTGTTCTGTACCCTGTAACTTTGAGTTCTGCCACGCTATCACTTCCCGTACTTGGACAAGCTAACGACTAGCTCTGTAGTAGCAGCAAGATCCGGACGGTCGCGTTCATTTCCTATGACTTAGGGTTCGTCAAGGCAACACGTGGAATACACACTCTGAATTTCTTCCCAATAAGGAGTGATATAGCAAGCCTTGATGCTTCAGATTCAGAAAAGAAAATTGTTGTAGTATAAGAGGAAGTTTTTGTCATCTTAGAGGGAATAGAGA
>JAYXSC010000192.1:0-19286 GCA_037414295.1 Penicillium sp. F2(2024) | reverse complement strand
ATATTCGATAGTGTCCTATCAATCTGAGTCCTTCATCATTCGTTAGCTTCCGATTCATGTGAATCGTATGCCTGAGTCTATCTGATCCGATCGTACACGAACGATCCGTGTGCATCATTGTGTATCTTGATTCGATAGTGCATAGGACGATCTGTGCACTCCCAAGGATTTATACCCACCCCATAAATCCGATACTTAATCTAGTAGGAAAGTATATATAAATACTATAAGATTAATATAAGGTTACTTAATCTTATTATAGTTATAGCTAGTATTAGAATTAGATTATAGGCGTTTAGACGATATTAGTAGCTTATAGCTAGAAGGATTAAAATTAGTATTATTAATTAGGATATAAGGCTTTATCTAGCTAGGTTAGCTAGGATTATTACTATTAGAAGCTTTAGAATAATTAGAATTAGTTAATTTATTATCTAATTTAGGATTAAGCAGTAGCATAAGCAGCTAGTCTTTAAGGATTTAATTATAATTATTTAAATTAGGATTATTTTAATTAGAAGTAAGCTAAAAGTAAGGTAAATATAAGGTTTCTATTATTTCTATTAGCTAAGAGGAGGCTTCTAGTAGCTAAAAGGATACTATAGGATCTATATTAGCTAATTAGGTAAGGCTTTTACCCCCTAGATCTTGCTATATCGTCTATATAGGAATATCGATTTTATTAAGGATTATTATCGTTTCCTTATCGTTTAGTATATTAATTAGTTACGTAAGGTTATCTTAATAGATATAGATCTTCTAATTAGTTAATAATAAATTATAGAATTTATCCTTATTAAATTAAATATCGCGTATATAAATTACCTAGCGATTAGAGGGTATCTATATTCTCTAAATATTATATACTTTATAGCCTACTAGATAGCTAATTACTACGTATAGGGCTAGTTTAGCTAATCTTAGAAGCTTAGTAATTCGAACGTAGGCCTTATATCTATAGATTCGTACGTTAGAAAGGTTAGGTTTAGCCTATAGCTAATATAGTATATTATCGCCTAAATAGGCTATAAGGGCTTTATATAGCGATTACTAGTTAATAGATTAGTATAGAATACAATTCTAGATATAGATAGCTACCTTAGCTACCTTAGGCTATAGATAACTAGGTAGGTTAGTATTAATTGTTATCTACCTAGCTATCTTTAATATTAATATACTATATTATTTAGTATAGCTATTCTACTTAGGCTAATAGAGTAGTATAGTCTCTAGGTAAATTCCGCGAGTAGATACTTCCTAATAGAAGAATTCGGATAGAGCTTTCTTATCGTCTAAATATACTATAAGTATAGATAGATTAAATTAATTCTAAATAAAATCGATCTAGTTAGTAAGCAATCTAACTAAATCGGTCTTAGACGATAGGTCCTATACTAGCTAATATTTTGTTATAGGATCGACTAAATAGGAAAGATAGGACGTTTTTGTAAGCGAAGCTTAAAGTAGATTAGATCCTAATAAATCGATTTAAATAGCTAATTATATTATATTAGTAATCGCGATATTTAATAGGGAGTATTAGCTAGTTTATATAATTTGTAGTAGCTAATTAGTAATAATATATCCTTAATACTAATATTTAATATATAATCTAGTAGACGTAATATAATATTATAGCTAATATAGCCTAGTCTCCTATACTATTAATTAATAGTTCTATCTAGATACTTTCTATTATACGATAATAGGGCAATTCGATTAAATTAGTTAGTAATATTATTAAATAAATCGAAAGTAAGTAATAGATAATAGTTAGGTAAAGATAGAGTAATATAATTAGTAGAGCGTTAAATAGGTATCGAATTAGCTACGATTTTATTATCCTATTTAATTAAATAGATACCTAATTTAGTATTTAATTAGTATATTAGTATACTATCCTTCTTCTCTAGTATATATTCCTTACTATTTAGATAGATTCTAGCGCTTATAGTATATTTAGCGGATATTAGGTTAATATAGAATCTAGGGTAATAGGTAATATACTTTAGGGGAAAAGTAGTTCTATTAAGAGATTAGGTTAGTTTAACTATAAGCTCTCTATAACTAAGGATAGTAGTCTCTATATTTCCTACTATAACTAATAAAACGATTAGCCTATAGTTTACTAGAAGATCCCTATTATTTATAATATAAATAGATATACTAGTATTATAGTACTAAGTATCGTTTTTCTTAGCTAGTAACTAAATAGTACTTATTACTTTCCTATTATTATTCTAGAAGATATCTTCTACTTACTATTTAGGGATATATATAGTAAACGCGTTTCTAGTAGGTATATTCGTTTTATCTAATCTATCTAGATTATTTATACGCTTCTAGTAGGGTAAATTAGATAGCTTTTAGTAGTATTTAATAGTACTTTTATAGGCTTTTTTAAATAATAGTAAGGATTTATATATCCTCTAGAAGGCTTTCTAGATTTCTTTGTCTAGCTACTATCCTTTTAGCCTAGTATAAGGATTAATATATAGGTATTAATTAAATCTATAGTTACTATTATTAGGTATACCTTAATATAGGTATAGCTTTTAGCGTAGCTTTAGTAGCTTATAGCTATTGTTTCTATAATAGGCTTTATTATTATTAGGACTTCGTCCCTAGTAGATCGTGTAAGTAATCTACTATCTACTTCTACTTAATAGGGTTCTACGATATTAATTAGTAAACTAGTTAATTACCTCTTCTAGGCTAGGATACTTTATCCCCTAGAGGATTATATTATTCTAGAACAAATAGAAGCTTTGATCTAATAATTAAATAGCTTCTAGGAAATTATAGATAATCGATTTAGTATTATAAAATTAGGCAATATTAGCCTATATACCTTAGTTTTAGTATATAATCTATCTATTATACTATTTAGCTAGATTAGATAGCTTGCTAGGTAGTATCTAGCGTTTTAGGATATTCTATTTATATAGGATATAATAATTTCTTAATTAATTAGATTAGGTATAGCGCTTACGAAGAGTAATAATAATATCTTATACTAATTAGCTATTAATTATCTCCCTATCCTTACGTACTAGAGAATATACGATACTACTTTTAAATAATTCGATTGCTTATATATATTATAGGTAGTCGGCTTTACTATTAGTATAATTACTCTTTATAGCCCTATAGTAGCCTAATTTATTAGGTATAAGATTAGTAAGGTACTTAGGGACTTAAGGCTTATTAGAAGTATATAGTTAGGGCTATTTAATTATATCGGATAGCTTTAGCTTAATTAGCTCTTTAGGTAGTATTATAGGATCTTTATTAGGATTAACGTATTTCTATATATTAGTTAATTTAGCGCGTTCTCTAATAGCAGTAAACTATAGAATCTAGTGCGTAGGGTACTTAAGAGGATATCTAAGCTATATAGATATAGCTTATATAGTAATCGAATCTATTACGATTAAAGCAAAAGTAAAGGATAAGTAAAATAAAAGTAATCGAAAGGTAATCGAAAGGTAGTCGAAAGGATAAATTAGGAAGGAATTAGATACTTTAGTAGTAGGCCGTAGCGATCAGGCTTATAACTATCGGATTTATAGGGTAGATATAAATCCTTAGGAGTATATAGATCGTTCTATATACTATCGAATTAGAATATATAGTAATATATATAGATTATTCGTGTACGATCGGATTAGGTAGACTTAGGCATACGATTTATATAAATCGGAAGCTAACGAATGATGAAGGACTTAGATTAATAGGACACTATCGAATATTATTAATAGTTGAACTTAATCGAACTAGCTATAGGGGAATAGGCAGTATTTATCGAAGGAATAAATCATAGTAGAATACTATAGAAATTATACGAATTAATCTAATATATAGAGTGTTAAAGCTCTTCTATTTATAGAATAGATCGTTAAAGATTATCGAGGGATAGGGTTATATAATTATATAATACACTAGCTTCTATTCGGCTATATTCGATTATATTCAGTGGTATATACTTATTCTTATGTTGACACTTCTTTTATAGAATATATTAGTAGTAGTAGCTACTTATAAGATTAATTTAAGCTTCTACTAATTTATTATCTCTAAATAGAGTAATAGCTTTAATCTAGTATAAGCCTTTATAATCCTATAGTATTAATACTAATATAGCCTAATTAATATAGGAGTTTCTTATATTAAGAAAATCCCTTTTAAGAACGAATTTAAATTCTATAAGATCTAATATCTATACTTAAATATAGCCTCTCTAAGATCTAATACTAATTAGAATCTTAAGATTATTATCTATAAAAAGTATATATTTATTAAGTATTTAGATATAAAGTAGTATAGTCTTTCTAAGTATAGAGAGATAAGTTCTAAATTTCCTAAGAGTAGCTATTAAGATAAATATATATAAAGCGCTATAATCTAAAAGTATATAGATAGATACTTTTTCTTATAGAGATCTAATATTAATCTAGTAGAATAGTAAGATACTTCCTATAGAGTAGAGGATAGCCTTCTTTTCTTTTAATATATTCTATAAAAAATCTAGAAGATCTAGACTAAGAAGTATTTATATCTATAATATAGCTTTTATATAGCTAATAAATATATCTAATTTATCTAGCTATAGGCGTTTTTTAGCTTTCTATTACTATAATTCCTTTATTTTAGTAGACTAAAATATTTAGTAAAGAAATAGCTCCTTCTACTATAGTTATAATAAGTACTATATCTATTTATAGGCTAGTTTCTAAAGCTATAGCTATAACTATTTCCTTAGCCTCTAAAAAGGCTAGATCTATATATTAATAGAGGATTTAGAAGGTCTTATATAGACTATATAGTATTTATAGCTATTTTAATATTTCTATTAGTATTCTAAGCCTTTTATTTATAGTAGTTAGTAATTATTAATCCTTATTTATACTAAATAAAATATTTAATAATATTCCTTAAAGCTTTTAGTTATAAGCTATTCTTAGCCTACTTCTTCTATAGTTTAACTTTTATTTCCTTCTAGAGGTATTAAATAAAGATATCCTCTAAAATATTCTAGTTAATATTAGCTATAGCTTACTAGAGGTCTATAGCGTATTTAATAAAGAATTATTTTATACTCTATTTTAGTTCTATAAATCTATTCTAGCGCTTTTTAGGTCCTAAATACTCTAAAAATTTATAGAGGATCTATTCTCTATACTACTTCTAAATAGAAATTTTATCTTTATAAGTAGATAAAATATACTATTAGTATACTTACTAAGCTTTTATAGCCTTTCCTACTAGTGTATCTTATATATAAATAATCTTTAGTTTATTATCTAGAGTAGCTTTAGTAAGCTATTCTATTTTATAGAAGAAATACTTATAGTTAAGTAGATACTTCTATATAATATTATCTCTAAAAGCTCTTAACTATTTATAGATTTTTAGGATCTTCTTTAGAAGAGCCTTTTTAAGAGTAATCTAGCCTACTAAAGTAGTATTTAGGATTAAAGGTATTTAGCGTTACTATAAATAGAGAAGTATCTAGAATAGATAGCTCTATTAATAACTATTTACTTTAAATAGTAGTAGCTTATATTTAATACTAAGCTATCTACTAATTCTATTTAGTAATAGTTCTTATAGTTAATTTTATTATTAGGATATATAGTATAAGATTATTTACTTTAATAATTCCTATATATACTTCTACTATAATATCTAGAGGTAAAAGGCTTAGTATATTCTTAGTTACTAGTAAAATTAGGTATTAGGAAAGTAGCTATATAGAAGGATCTTAGTTGATAGGTTCCTATAGTAGCTTAGTAGGAGTATTAATAATATTATTTATAGTAGATACTATTAAAAACTTATAAACTAGTTATTTTAGAGTAGTTTTCTTAAAAGAGTAAATACTTTTATATTTTATAGTTTTACTTCTAATACTAATTAGAAAAATATATTTAGAAATTAACGTTTCTTAATAGGGCTTCTATAAGTATTCTATCCTATTTAATAATAGTTTAGACTAGTAATTATTTAAATTAGTTTTTTCTTTACTAATTAGCTCTAATCGTAGAAGTAAGCTTCTATTAAGGATTTAGAATTAAATCTACTATTACGGACCTCAAAGAGGCACAGGGGCCGTAGCTATTTGAGCAGCAACCGTGAACTAATCATCCCCCGGACGCTAGGAATTAGCGTTGTTATATACGTTTCAGTATACTTAGGCAAGCCCTAGAAGGACCCTAAGCTAGGCATTAGGGACGGCTAGCATACTATAGGAAATAGCTACCCTAACACGTGACTACTAATAGTAGAAGGGTAGATAGGTATACGGGTAGATCGCGCTAAGGCTTATCTACTACTATACTATCTACTACCTATACCTATCCGAAGGACTAGATATATAAGGATACTTGTTTAGTATTATATATTTAGTTCTTCGCGATTAATTCTAATATTGTTACTTAGTTACTACCTTTAGTACTATACTTTACTGTTTACCTTTAAGACAACCTAACCTATAAGTAGGGGATTTACTTTATAGTAATATTTAGTGATTGACTTACTTAGCGCGTACTTCTAGCACGTTCTATAAGACCCTTAATAGGATCTAACCCGTAGTAAGGCCTTGCGAGGTAACGGTACGATTAAGAGATACGCTTAGAATTCGAAGTTGTGCCGAGAGGGCCGGAATTAGCCGCTATAGTATATATTGTAGTTATACCTTATTACAACGCACGACTTAGGTAATCATTTGCCCTTTCCGCACCTAACTCACAGTGATCAGTCGGCTCCGCGTAACATCTACCTTCTACTTCTAGCTATTAAAAAAATTTTCTTTAACTATTAAAGCTATAGGATCTTATAGATTATCTTAAAAGTTCCTAGATAGAAGCTTTTAGCTTTATTTTACTCCTTTATAGATTAAGAAGGAGATCGATTTAACTAGGAGAGCCCTAAATAGGATATAAGCTTCCTTCTAGTAAGGAGCTATAAAAGACTAACTCTATTTAAGGGTTTACTACTATATATAATCTATAATAGGATATAAGGTATATAAAGTTCTATTCGTATACTATAGAACTAAAGATATAATCTATAGACTATTAGGTAGTTTTATAAACGTAGCTAAAAGTAGTAGAATAGAGAAGACTGCCTACTATCTATAGCCTATAGCCTTAGCTAAATAGGGGCTTTAGGAAAAGGCCCTAGGATCTTATAATTATATACTTAGGCTAAAAAGACTACTATATCTAGAATTAGTAGATATAATCTAGGAGCTAATATATGTAATAGTATACTATAAGATTATTATATAATAATTATATCTTCCTTATAGAGGATATAATTCTATATCCTATAGATATAGTATAGTTTAGTAGTAGCTAACTACTATTAGACCTTAGTAGAGTCTAAACCTATCTATATCTAAACCTACCTAAATCTATCTATAGATAGGGTTAGATATCCTATTAATTATCTATAGGTAGATAGATTAAGAAGATATCTACTTATTTTCTAGATCTATCTATCTAAATCTACCTATATAGAGTAGTTATAATATATATAGAATTATATAGTAATATAGAGTATTTTAAGGTATTTTAGTTACTAAAAGTCTAGATTATATTAGTATAGAGTAAAAGGAATTCTAAAAAGTAATAATTTTTATTTATTCTAACTCTCTAAGCTATTTAGAAAATCTAATTATTTTTTCTAATATATATTTTCTACTAGTTTCCTCTAGTAATAGAAGAACTCTATTATTATTACTAGTATTATTTTCTCTTTTAGTTTAAATACTTAATAAAAGTACTTACTAGCTAAATATTATTTAGACTAGACATAGATTTTTCTTTTTAGTATTAATAATCTTATTTATATAATCTTCTTTTTAGTTAGTATTTAATTTTTTAGTTTTAGTCTTCTATTTATTTCTTATTTTATTCTATTTTATATCTTCTAGATAAAGATTAATAAATTTAAATTTAGGAAAATATAAATATAAATTATTAAATCCTAAATACTAGTTAGCTTTAATAATTTATAATATAGTAATAAATATTCTATATAAAATTAAAAAGATATTTTATATTTATACTAGTTACTAAGATAGAGAGAATATTATATATTATAATTATAAGTACTAATAGGAATAATTCTTACTTCTTCTAGAACTTATATAAATTTTCTATTATTATATCTAAAATACTATAATATAAATAAAATTAAAAAAATATTTTTATAAGACTTACTAATTTTAAGATTTTTTTTAATTTTATTCTTTGTATTCTTATTTCTATTCTAGTTTAATATTACTAAAAGTTTCTAGCTTATTCTAAATAAAATTAAATAAATTAATAAATAAGAATACTTTAATATTTAGATCTAGTATAGTTAGATATAGTTATAGAAACTATTTAATTATATTATTTACATCTATTTTAGACTATTTAAGTTAAAAGAAATAATTAAGCTTATATAATAGAATAAGAGTTATATTATTAATATAAGAATAAGTATATATAGCCGAATATAATCGAATATAACTAAATAGAAGCTAGTATATTATATAATTATAAAACCCTATCTCTTAATAATCTTTAATAATCTATTCTATAAATAGAAGAGCTTTAATACTCTATATATTAGATTAATCTCTATAATTTCTATAGTATTCTACTATAATTTATTCCTTTAATATCTATAAGGATAAATACTACCTATTCTTCTTATAGCTAGTTTAATTAAGTTTAACTATTAATAATATTTAATATTACTCTATTAATCTAAGTCCTTTATTATTTATTAGCTTCTAATTTATATAAATTATATACCTAAGTCTACCTAATCTAATTATATATAAACAATCTATATATATTACTATATATCCTAATTTAAAAGTATATAGAATAATCTATACACTCCTAAGGACTTATATCTACCCTATAAATCTAATATTATATATATAAGAATTATTTTAATTCCTTAAGCTAAATAACAGCTCTACTATTATCTAACTTCTTTATATAATTTATATAATCTAACTTAGTTTAAATAATCTTTTTAGGAAGTTAAAGATAATTCTAAAGAGTTAAATATAGAGATAGATTAGTTTAATAAGTAGTTTTATTCTTTTTATATAAAATAATAAAGAAGAGATATTATTAATATACTAAATAAGATATAAATCTATAATTTAATATTTATAACTTTACTATTTTATTATTATAAAGATTAGAAATCTAGCTATCTATATTAATATAAGTCTATACTAATATTAACTATTTTATAATCTCTAAGAAGAATTAAAGCTTATTCCTATTTAGAATATTTAAACTTACTAGAATTTAATATTTTAAATATACTAAATAGCTTTATTTAATTAACTACTATTCCTTTTAATTTAATATAAAGAATTCTTAGTTAAACTATATAAAAAATTTATTAGATATTAATTATCTTCTCTAGATATTTTAATATTTCTTTATATTTACTACTCTTCTTTTAAAGACTAGAAATTTTAGTATTTATCTAGTTTTAATTATCTATAATAAGCTTTTAAATATCTTAAAGCTTTAATTAGTATATTATAGTAGAAGAAGGTAGCTTAGAAATAGCTTATACTTTTACTCTTAGGACTATAAGAAAGAAGCTTTTAACTAATTATAGTATAATAAATATAATTAATAGTAATCTCTATATAATTAGTATAATACTCTTACTATATTAAAAGCTTTAATTCTTTAAAATAAAGGACTAGAGTAATCTAGATAGTAACTAGTAGGTAATATACTAAGCTAGTCTTAATAATTATATTTAATCTTATAGATAATACTTTACTAATATATTATTAGATTCTAAAGTCTAATTACTAATAATTATAATTTTAGAGCTTAAGATAGAGTATAGAGTTAAAAGATCCTAGCTTTTAGTATCTACTA
The DNA here is from genome assembly GCA_037414295.1 of Penicillium sp. F2(2024). Taxonomy (NCBI): domain Eukaryota; kingdom Fungi; phylum Ascomycota; class Eurotiomycetes; order Eurotiales; family Aspergillaceae; genus Penicillium; species Penicillium sp. F2(2024). The sequence goes on along the minus strand of JAYXSC010000192.1, from coordinate 9,369 downwards.
AATTAAATAAGCTTAAAAAGTATCTTAATAGTAGTTAGTTATTAATATCTTACTAGTAGAATCTTTATTAACTAATTGTTATAGAACTCTTACGCAACGGCGCTAATACAGGGAGAAGGAACACTAACGCCTAATTAACTTAGATTAGATAGTAAGGAACTAGATTAGATAACGTTATAAGGGAACAATCGCTACAATAGGAAAGTTAATATAGTTATATAACTAATACTAAGGCTGCTAGATAGTATTATTACTACTAAACTAAAGCTAATAGGGATACGTAATAAGACCTTATTAATAATAAGCTCTAACTTATTAGTAATAAGTCTAGGACTTATTACTAATAGGAGGAACTAGATATATAAGGACGTTCTTTTACTATTATATATTTAGTTCTTCGCGATTAATTATATATTATTACTTAGTTACTACTAATAGGACTATACTATTTACCTTTAAGATAACCTAACCTATAAGTAGGGGATTTACTTCGTAGTAATACTAGGTAATTAACTTACTTAGCGCGCACTTCTAGCACGTTCTACAAGACCCTTAACAGGATCTAACCTATAGTAAGGCCTTACAAGGCGACGGTACGATTAAGAGATACTCTTAGAAACCGAAGTTTGGATTAGGCACGTATAACCTAATCTATCCTAACTCGCAGTGACTAGTTGGCTCTGCATAATACTAATATTCTAGGTATTATAAAACTCCTATTTATATATTCTGGGAAGATTATTAGTATTAATTTCTAGCTCTTACTAATCTTATATATAATATACTCTTAATTTACTACTATAGAAGTAGGTATAGAGCGCCTCTTTAATTCTACTTAAGATTAGACTTTAGTAAAACCTATTATAGGTTTAAGGTCTTAACCTAAAATCTAACCTTTTAATAGGTTAGGTTAGTGCCTCTAGAACCTATAGGCTATATAGAAATCCTATTTAGGTATATATAACAATACTTACTAACCTAACTTAAATCCTATTTTTTATCTATATTTCTATCTATATTTTTATTTATATTATATTAAAATTAAATATAGTAATAGTTAGATTATTATAAATACCTCTACTACAATAGAATAAAATTATACTAAGATAGAGTTAGGATAGTAATTTAATATATTTAATAATTTAAGTAATATATAATCTTATATAATAATATAGTAGAGATTAGAAAAATAGAAGCTATAGAGTGTGATCTGTGGATGGATCATAGTATATAAACCGCAAACCAAGGACTTCTGATTACTTAGAAGTCTTGGTGGACCTTTTGGTTAGGAGATTTTTACCTATCTTGCCCCTTTGGGTCTATGTATCCCTATGTTGTTGCGGACGGCGGGACAACAAGAGTTATAGAAATATATATTTAAAGGATAGAATAATAGTTATATTTCTAATAGAACTATTAGTCTACAAGGGAATTTTATCTCTTTACTCCTTTAGGATAAAATTAGAGAATATAAGAACCTTAAAATCTCTTTTTTTCCTACCTTTTATCTAAAAGTATATAAGCTACTATAATTTAGAAGAGTAGAGGATCAATAGCCTAGAAGAGAATAATTGAAGAAGGAGTAGATAGTAGCTATAAAGCTCTTATAGAAATACTTTAAAGGAGCTAATAGGACTTTATTATTAGATAAAGGATTATATAGGACTTCTAGTTAGGTATAGCTAAAAGATAGTAGAGGACCTTAGCTAGATAAAGTTTTTAGAGCTATTTAGGCTTAAGTAAGCTAGGAATAGGCTTTAGTAGACTATATATAAGTTATAATAGGCTTTTAATAGGTTCTAATAGGTTCTAATAGGTTCTTAATAGATTCTAGTAGATTATAATAGATTAAATCTACTTAACTATAGATACTCTAATAGAAATTATTTATTATCTATTATTTTACTTTTAATCTATCTCTTGTCCTCTCTATCTTACTTAATCTATATATATATTATACTTCCTACCTAAGTAAGTATTTACTCTTATCTCTTCCTTTTATATTCTACTAATTCTTGTTACGGACCTTAAAGAGGCGTAGGGGCCGTAGCTATTTAAGCAGCAACCGTGAACCAATCATCCCGCGGACGCTAGGGACTAGCATTATTACGTACGTTTTAGTATACTTAGGCGAGCCCTAGAAAGGCCCTAAGCTAGGTACTTATAAATAGGAGCTAGAAAAGGCCTATAGCTAATAGTTATAACTAATACTAACTTATCCTATAAGATAGTTAGCGCGCTATAGGATCTAGCTACTATACTACTACGTAACTTTAAGAAGTATACTCCTATAGAGTAGGAAGGACTAGATATATAAGGACACTTATTTCGTATTATATATTTAGTTCTTCACGATTAATCTAATGTTATTACTTAGTTACTACTTTAGTACTATACATTACTATTTACCTTTAAGATAACCTAATCTATAAGTAGGAGATTTACTTTGTAGTAATACTTAGTAATTAACTTACTTAGCGCGCACTTCTAGTACGTTCTATAAGACCCTTAATAGGATCTAACCCGTAGTAAGGCCTTACGAGGCAATAGTACGATTAAGAGATACTCTTAGAATTCGAAATTATACTAAGAGGGCTAGAATTAGCTATAGTAGTATATATTAAAGTTATACCTTATTACAACTTACGATTTAGGTAACTATTACCCTTTCCATATCTAACTTATAGTAACTAGTCAGCACCGCGTAACAATTCTCTTCCTAGTTTTATAATATTCTAATTCTAGCTATCTATAATCTATAATAGGGTGTAAGGTGCATGAAGTTCTATTCGTATGCTGTAGAACTAAGGATATAATCGATAGACTATTAAGTAGTTACGTAAACGTGGCCGAAAGTAGTAGAACGGAGGAGACTGCCTACCGTCTATAGCCCTTAGTATTAGCTGAATAGGGGCTTTAGGAAAAGGCCCCCGGATCTTATCTGTCACGACACATGCCTGGGTCACATGATCATACACTTAGGCCAAAAAGACCACTATATCCGCGATCAGCGGATATGACCCAGGAGCCAATATATATAGTATCGCACTGTATTATTGTTATTGCATGACAATTATACCTCCCTCCACAGAGGGCATGCCCCCATGCCCTGCAGGCACGGTATGACTCAGCGGTGGCCGACTGCCACATGTTCATATTGGTAGGGTGAACACCCTGCATCCAAGGTGCATGATCAGCTATACATATTGTAGGCCCCCAAGCGTATATCAGGGAACGGGGGGCTGCGAGGCAGTTTATGCCCTTCTTTAGTCAGCATGGCCGTCCTTAATATTTCTTGTCAGCCCGAGCGTAATTCGAACCCGCGACCGGGCAGAATCAGGCGGTGGACCGCTGATCGCGGATATATTTGTCACGACACATGCCTAGGTCACATGATCATACACTTAGGCCAAAAAGACCACTATATCCGCGATCAGCGGATATGACCCAGGAGCCAATATATATAGTATCGCACTGTATTATTGTTATTGCATGACATTATCCTCCTCTACTAAATTCGATCTTAACCCGAGATCGTGCCTCTATATAAATAAGCTTATAGATAGTATTATTCGTCTATAATTAGAAATAGGGTAATTAGATATACGAATAAAAAAGGGTATAAAAGCCTAAAACTTATAGCTCTCTATAAAAGAATAGCGGAAATTAAAGGATTTCTAAATATAGAAGGAAGTAGTTATAGCCGGCTTTAATTATTATTAAGCGCGACTAGTATATAAAGGAAATAGCCGAATCGGGTAAATAAAGGGTTAGTATATATATCGTAATATAAATAGACGCGTCTTTTCCCTCTCGAAAACTTTTCTTTCCTTTTACTACCTTATAATCCTCTAAATTCTTGCTCTTCCTTACTTTTACCTTACTTTTCTCCTAAAATAGGTAAGAAATAGCCTTCTAAAACCTTACTAGAGCTTCTAATCTAACGTATTATAATAGTTATAACTTAGTTATAATATAAAAGTCCTAAAAAGGGTACTTCTTTAAATAATCCTATACCTATAATAGTACTTCTATTAGTAGAAGTAAGCCTCTAAGTACGCCCTCTTCTTGCTCCTAATACTAAAATACTATATTTAGTACTATTTAGACCTAGCTATAATAGCAATACTAAGTATTATATTGCTACTAGTAATAAAGATAAGCCTACTAATAGTAAAACTAGTCCTAATTTATTACGCGGAGCCGACTGGTCACTATGAGTTAGATACGGAAAGGGCAAACGGTTACCTAAATCGTGTATTATAAATAGGTATAACCACGATATATACCGCGTTGGCTGATTCCGGCCCTCTCGGTATAACTTCGAATTCTAAGCGTATCTCTTAATCGTACTGTTGCCTTATAAGGCCTTACTATAGGTTAGATCCTATTAAGAGTCTTGTAGAACGTGCTAGAAGTACGCGCTAAGTAAGTTAATTACTAAGTATTACTACGAAGTAAATCTCCTACTTATAGGTTAGGTTATCTTAAAGGTAAATAGTAAAGTATAGTACTAAAGGTAGTAACTAAGTAATAATATTAGAATTAATCGCGAAGAACTAAATATATAATACTAAAAAAGTGTTCTTATATATCTAGTCCTTCCTATTATAGTCTATAGTTAGGAGTATAAGGTAGTATACTAGACTAACTAATCTAATAGTCTATATAGTATACCTAACTATATACCTAGGTATTACGTAGTAGAGAGGTAGCCGGCTCCTATAGCGTGCTAACTACCCTATAGTATAAGTTAGTATTAGTTATAACTATTAGCTATAGGCCTTTTCTAGCTCCTATCCCTAAGGCCTAGCTTAGGGCCTTTCTAGGGCTTACCTAAGTATACTAAAACGTATATAATAACGCTAATTCCTAGTATCTAGAGGATAATTAGTTTATAGTTACTACTTAAATAGCTATAGCCCCTACGCCTCTTTAAGGTCTATAATATTATCCCCTCCTTCTATATCCTTTATCCCTAAAGGATTTAAACGTTTACCTTCCCCTTAGGTATATATATCTATTTCTATCTACCTTCTTCCCTCCTTTTCCTTCCTTATAGCCTAATATACCTTATAGTGCTATTTCTAAGTCTAAACGTAATAAGTACGCTAATAATAATCGTTTAGCTAATAGAATTAAGCAATCCGAGTCTCCTACCTTATCTCCTTACGATTATTGTTTTATCTAAGGAAAGCTATATATTATAAGTTTATACGCTAATAGTAGGAAGTATTCGACTTACGCCTACTATAGCTAAACGTATAAGTAGAGTTTCTATTCTAATAAGGAGTAGGAGGACCTCTAGCGTAAGGAGAAAAGATTAATATAAGAGCTCGAGGAAGCTTAAAAATAATTTCTTTAATATTCTTAAAAAATAAATAAAGTAATAGCAAAAGTGCGTTATTTATAGAAGTATTAATAATTCTTAAAAGATCGTAGTAGTCGAGATATTAGATTATAACTAGGTAGTTATAGACTATCTTAATAAGGATAATCCTCTAACTATAGTAGAGTTTATTAAGTTTAATTATCTTACTACCTAGCAAGAAGTTCGATAGTTAGCTACTACGTCTAATAATACTAGTTTAAGTTAGTTTATATTATCTCTAGATTAGTTCTCTCTATCCTTCTAGAACGCCTAAGATACTACTTTATTAGGAAATCCTTTACTTACTAATAGTACTATAGAACTAGCTAGTAGTAGCCTATTAAGTTCTTAATAGGTTCCTATATATTTTCTAAGATATTATACCTTTTCTATTTTACTAGATAGTAAGGCCTTCTACTAATTTTATTAGTATCTAGGATTTGCTTAATCTTATACTTATTTTCTATTTCTTCCTCTATTTCTATATTAGTAGCAATTTTAGCGTTTCTAGGTACTTTCTCTAATAATAAGATATAAAATATTATATAAACGCGTTATATACTTTCTAGTAGTTTTAGCTAATAATTAAGTAGTCCTATTTTTTCTTTAATTTTAAATAGTCCTAACTTAAAGTAGTCAAGTTTTACGCTAGGTCGTCTAGTACGAATATTATATTATAAAAGGTAAACTTTCTTCCTCCTTTAAAAATCTAGCGCCTCCTAGTATAATTAGTTATAATAATTTTTTATATATATATTAAGAAACTTAATATTCCTTAAAAGTTATAGGTATAGTTATTTTAACCTAGTTGCTAGTAATTATAATAACTCTATAAGTAGTTATTTCCTAATTAGTTCTCTAATTATAGTAGGATTAAACCTATAATTCGTGAAGAAAGGTATCTCCTTTATTATTAAGTATATTATATTATTATATATAAATTATACTACTAGTAATAATCCTATCTAGTTATTCTACTAGTAATTTACGTAGTATTTTAGGTATTATTCTAAGATCTAATTTATTCTTTTAGTCTATCTATTAGTCTATAGATAGTATATAGTAAAGAGTCTATACTTAATTCTAAGTTAATCTACTAGTAACTACTATATATTAGATATAAATAGCTTATCTCTATCTAAGGTAATCTTACTTAGTATCCTATAGTTAGTAAATATATATCTAAATAATAGATTAGCTATCTATTATACGTTAATAGTTTCTATTATTAGGATTATATAGGCGTATTTAGTTAATTAGTTAATAACTACTATAATTATATTATTTCTTTCTAATATAGGTAATTTTATAATAAAGTCTATAGTAATCTATTCCTATAGCTATTTTAGTACTCCTACTAATTCTATAGTTCTATATAATACGTATTATAATAGTTTATTTTATTAGTATAAATTATAGTTCTAAATATATTTTTTTACTTTTCTATATAGTACTAGAATATAATAGTTTTATATAATTTTCTTAATAGTTTTCTTAATATTAAGGTATCCTTATATTAGTTTATTATAATATTATTAGATAATTTCTATCTAAAGGTTCCTAGGAATATATACTAAGCTATATACGTAGATAATACTATTATATATTAATATAGTCTTATTACCTAGAACCTTTTAGATTAATTTATTAGTTTTTATACTAACTTAAATCTTCTCTAGCTATTTATTATTCTATAATTTACTAGTAGCTATAAGGATTTAGTAGTTATAAATAATATACTCTTTACTATCTATAGTAAGAATAGTAGGTACTATCTTCTTAGTTCTAAGTTTATAGTCTAGGTAGTAACTTAGCGCGTCTATAACTACGTTCTTAGTTCCTTTATAGTATATAATTTTAAAGTTATACTAAGCTAGTATCTCTATCTATCTAGCTTATTATCTAGTAAGCTTCTTTATTATTATAAAGTAAGTAAGATTATAGTAATTAGTTCTAATAATTATAGTATACTTAGCTCCTTCTAAGTATATTCTCTATATCTAGAATACTAATACTATAGCTAATAGTTCTTTATTATAGATATTATAATTTAATTCTACTAATATTATTATTTATAACTAAAAAGTAATAGGTCTAAGCTTACTACTCTTTCCTAGTTATATAAGTTAAGCCCTAAGTATAAAGTCTAATATATTAGTTTCTATAATAATAGGTATATTATAGTTAAATATTATAATATTACCTCTCTTAGCTTTTTATTATATATCCTCTTAAGTATAGTAAATAATTTTTCTACTACCTTATCCTATTAGAATAGTATCTTCTTTTTAGTAAATTAGTATAGTTCTATAGTATATTAACTATAGTTAGGTACTAACTTATAGTAGTAGTTAGCTAGTCCTAAAAAGCTCTATATATTCTTAATATATATTAGTATTAGCTATTTAAGAATACTTTTAATCTTATCTTATTTTATTCCTAGTCTATCTAGACTAATAGTATATCTAAGGAAACTCGTTTTCTAAATATAGAACTTATATTTTTTAAGTTTAAGTATAATCTTTATTTCCTTAAGTTATTATAGTACTTTCTTATTATACTTAATATACTCTATTTCTATTTTTAAAAATATAAGGATATTATTAAGGTATATAATAATAAACTTATCTAAGTACCTATTTAATATATAAAAGATAAAACGTTAAAATAATACTAATATATTAGTAAGTCTAAATAGTATTACTATATATTTATAGTATCTAAACTTAGTCTCAAATATAGTTTTCTATTCGTCTCCTTCCTTAATCTAAAGTTAATTATATATATTAGTAATATTATACTTACTAAAGTACTTTACTTCTTAAATAATATTTTAGATTTTATTAATTAATAGTAATAGGTACTAGTTCTTAATAGTAATATTATTAAGTTATTAGTAATTAATATATATTCTAAGTTCTTCTTTCTTTTTAGGTATAATAGGATTAGATATCCTACTAATAATTTCGAATATCGAATATATCTCTTTTTAAGATTATCTTTAATATATTCCTCTAGTATTACTAATTCTTTCTATAATAATAAGTAGATTAGTATAAACTTTAATTCTTAACTATCTTTAATCTTAATTTTATAGTTAAATAGACTATATTCTAGTAGCTTATTATTTAGTAGTAGTATAAATATATCCTAGAATTCTTAGTATTTCTTAGGGATCTAGTATTCCTCTATTAGTACTTCTATAGTATAAAGGAATATTTCTTTATTATTACTAATAAGAATATAATCCTCTAATTCCTTATTAGTTATATCTAGCTATTATTTAGTAACTATAATATTTCTTATATCTAGTATCTTTTTATTATTAGGCCTATCTCCTAGCTAAAAACTCCTCTTAAATTTACCTTTATAAGGATTTCTATAAGTACCTACCTTTCTATAGCTAAGTCTCTTTAGTACTTATTATTTATTATCTCTAGTCTAAATCTTGCTTATTTATTTATACTTATATCTATTAAATAGTATATATCTATACTATTAATTAATAGCTAGGTTATATTTCCTTAACTAAGATACTCTAAGTACTATATTATACTCTCTAACGTTTATAATATTAAAGTTAATAATCTTAAAGTAATTCCTAATTACTATTAGTAAGGGTCTACTCTTATACTTAATTCCTAGTCCTAGGCTTTCTCTATTAAGTCTAATAATAAGTATAATCTATAGCTTCTCTATATCTTAGATCTTATACTATTCCTTATACTATAGATTTATAAAGTTTCCTACTACTCCTAAATTAAGTATTACTCTAGTTAGTCGAAATATAATATTAGTAGTAATTTTTATATATATCTTCTATATAGTAGCTATAAGATATTATTCTTTAGTATTTATTCTCTAGTTTCTATACTAGAGTCCTATATATTCTAGTTCCTAATTAGGTTTCTTTTCCTATTATAGTAGCTTTAGTTCTAGGCTTCTTTTAACTTTCCCTACTATATATACTATATATTTATTATTATAATAGTTAGTTA